>OW052222.1:84991291-85031291 GCA_932526605.1 Nephrotoma flavescens
AAAATATGAAAATATGAAAATATGAAAATATGAAAATATGAAAATATGAAAATATGAAAATATGAAAATATGAAAATATGAAAATATGAAAATATGAAAATATGAAAATATGAAAATATGAAAATATGAAAATATGAAAATATGAAAATATGAAAATATGAAAATATGAAAATATGAAAATATGAAAATATGAAAATATGAAAATATGAAAATATGAAAATATGAAAATATGAAAATATGAAAATATGAAAATATGAAAATATGAAAATATGAAAATATGAAAATATGAAAATATGAAAATATGAAAATATGAAAATATGAAAATATGAAAATATGAAAATATGAAAATATGAAAATATGAAAATATGAAAATATGAAAATATGAAAATATGAAAATATGAAAATATGAAAATATGAAAATATGAAAATATGAAAATATGAAAATATGAAAATATGAAAATATGAAAATATGAAAATATGAAAATATGAAAATATGAAAATATGAAAATATGAAAATATGAAAATATGAAAATATGAAAATATGAAAATATGAAAATATGAAAATATGAAAATATGAAAATATGAAAATATGAAAATATGAAAATATGAAAATATGAAAATATGAAAATATGAAAATATGAAAATATGAAAATATGAAAATATGAAAATATGAAAATATGAAAATATGAAAATATGAAAATATGAAAATATGAAAATATGAAAATATGAAAATATGAAAATATGAAAATATGAAAATATGAAAATATGAAAATATGAAAATATGAAAATATGAAAATATGAAAATATGAAAATATGAAAATATGAAAATATGAAAATATGAAAATATGAAAATATGAAAATATGAAAATATGAAAATATGAAAATATGAAAATATGAAAATATGAAAATATGAAAATATGAAAATATGAAAATATGAAAATATGAAAATATGAAAATATGAAAATATGAAAATATGAAAATATGAAAATATGAAAATATGAAAATATGAAAATATGAAAATATGAAAATATGAAAATATGAAAATATGAAAATATGAAAATATGAAAATATGAAAATATGAAAATATGAAAATATGAAAATATGAAAATATGAAAATATGAAAATATGAAAATATGAAAATATGAAAATATGAAAATATGAAAATATGAAAATATGAAAATATGAAAATATGAAAATATGAAAATATGAAAATATGAAAATATGAAAATATGAAAATATGAAAATATGAAAATATGAAAATATGAAAATATGAAAATATGAAAATATGAAAATATGAAAATATGAAAATATGAAAATATGAAAATATGAAAATATGAAAATATGAAAATATGAAAATATGAAAATATGAAAATATGAAAATATGAAAATATGAAAATATGAAAATATGAAAATATGAAAATATGGAAAATATGAAAATATGAAAATATGAAAATATGAAAATATGAAAATATGAAAATATGAAAATATGAAAATATGAAAATATGAAAATATGAAAATATGAAAATATGAAAATATGAAAATATGAAAATATGAAAATATGAAAATATGAAAATATGAAAATATGAAAATATGAAAATATGAAAATATGAAAATATGAAAATATGAAAATATGAAAATATGAAAATATGAAAATATGAAAATATGAAAATATGAAAATATGAAAATATGAAAATATGAAAATATGAAAATATGAAAATATGAAAATATGAAAATATGAAAATATGAAAATATGAAAATATGAAAATATGAAAATATGAAAATATGAAAATATGAAAATATGAAAATATGAAAATATGAAAATATGAAAATATGAAAATATGAAAATATGAAAATATGAAAATATGAAAATATGAAAATATGAAAATATGAAAATATGAAAATATGAAAATATGAAAATATGAAAATATGAAAATATGAAAATATGAAAATATGAAAATATGAAAATATGAAAATATGAAAATATGAAAATATGAAAATATGAAAATATGAAAATATGAAAATATGAAAATATGAAAATATGAAAATATGAAAATATGAAAATATGAAAATATGAAAATATGAAAATATGAAAATATGAAAATATGAAAATATGAAAATATGAAAATATGAAAATATGAAAATATGAAAATATGAAAATATGAAAATATGAAAATATGAAAATATGAAAATATGAAAATATGAAAATATGAAAATATGAAAATATGAAAATATGAAAATATGAAAATATGAAAATATGAAAATATGAAAATATGAAAATATGAAAATATGAAAATATGAAAATATGAAAATATGAAAATATGAAAATATGAAAATATGAAAATATGAAAATATGAAAATATGAAAATATGAAAATATGAAAATATGAAAATATGAAAATATGAAAATATGAAAATATGAAAATATGAAAATATGAAAATATGAAAATATGAAAATATGAAAATATGAAAATATGAAAATATGAAAATATGAAAATATGAAAATATGAAAATATGAAAATATGAAAATATGAAAATATGAAAATATGAAAATATGAAAATATGAAAATATGAAAATATGAAAATATGAAAATATGAAAATATGAAAATATGAAAATATGAAAATATGAAAATATGAAAATATGAAAATATGAAAATATGAAAATATGAAAATATGAAAATATGAAAATATGAAAATATGAAAATATGAAAATATGAAAATATGAAAATATGAAAATATGAAAATATGAAAATATGAAAATATGAAAATATGAAAATATGAAAATATGAAAATATGAAAATATGAAAATATGAAAATATGAAAATATGAAAATATGAAAATATGAAAATATGAAAATATGAAAATATGAAAATATGAAAATATGAAAATATGAAAATATGAAAATATGAAAATATGAAAATATGAAAATATGAAAATATGAAAATATGAAAATATGAAAATATGAAAATATGAAAATATGAAAATATGAAAATATGAAAATATGAAAATATGAAAATATGAAAATATGAAAATATGAAAATATGAAAATATGAAAATATGAAAATATGAAAATATGAAAATATGAAAATATGAAAATATGAAAATATGAAAATATGAAAATATGAAAATATGAAAATATGAAAATATGAAAATATGAAAATATGAAAATATGAAAATATGAAAATATGAAAATATGAAAATATGAAAATATGAAAATATGAAAATATGAAAATATGAAAATATGAAAATATGAAAATATGAAAATATGAAAATATGAAAATATGAAAATATGAAAATATGAAAATATGAAAATATGAAAATATGAAAATATGAAAATATGAAAATATGAAAATATGAAAATATGAAAATATGAAAATATGAAAATATGAAAATATGAAAATATGAAAATATGAAAATATGAAAATATGAAAATATGAAAATATGAAAATATGAAAATATGAAAATATGAAAATATGAAAATATGAAAATATGAAAATATGAAAATATGAAAATATGAAAATATGAAAATATGAAAATATGAAAATATGAAAATATGAAAATATGAAAATATGAAAATATGAAAATATGAAAATATGAAAATATGAAAATATGAAAATATGAAAATATGAAAATATGAAAATATGAAAATATGAAAATATGAAAATATGAAAATATGAAAATATGAAAATATGAAAATATGAAAATATGAAAATATGAAAATATGAAAATATGAAAATATGAAAATATGAAAATATGAAAATATGAAAATATGAAAATATGAAAATATGAAAATATGAAAATATGAAAATATGAAAATATGAAAATATGAAAATATGAAAATATGAAAATATGAAAATATGAAAATATGAAAATATGAAAATATGAAAATATGAAAATATGAAAATATGAAAATATGAAAATATGAAAATATGAAAATATGAAAATATGAAAATATGAAAATATGAAAATATGAAAATATGAAAATATGAAAATATGAAAATATGAAAATATGAAAATATGAAAATATGAAAATATGAAAATATGAAAATATGAAAATATGAAAATATGAAAATATGAAAATATGAAAATATGAAAATATGAAAATATGAAAATATGAAAATATGAAAATATGAAAATATGAAAATATGAAAATATGAAAATATGAAAATATGAAAATATGAAAATATGAAAATATGAAAATATGAAAATATGAAAATATGAAAATATGAAAATATGAAAATATGAAAATATGAAAATATGAAAATATGAAAATATGAAAATATGAAAATATGAAAATATGAAAATATGAAAATATGAAAATATGAAAATATGAAAATATGAAAATATGAAAATATGAAAATATGAAAATATGAAAATATGAAAATATGAAAATATGAAAATATGAAAATATGAAAATATGAAAATATGAAAATATGAAAATATGAAAATATGAAAATATGAAAATATGAAAATATGAAAATATGAAAATATGAAAATATGAAAATATGAAAATATGAAAATATGAAAATATGAAAATATGAAAATATGAAAATATGAAAATATGAAAATATGAAAATATGAAAATATGAAAATATGAAAATATGAAAATATGAAAATATGAAAATATGAAAATATGAAAATATGAAAATATGAAAATATGAAAATATGAAAATATGAAAATATGAAAATATGAAAATATGAAAATATGAAAATATGAAAATATGAAAATATGAAAATATGAAAATATGAAAATATGAAAATATGAAAATATGAAAATATGAAAATATGAAAATATGAAAATATGAAAATATGAAAATATGAAAATATGAAAATATGAAAATATGAAAATATGAAAATATGAAAATATGAAAATATGAAAATATGAAAATATGAAAATATGAAAATATGAAAATATGAAAATATGAAAATATGAAAATATGAAAATATGAAAATATGAAAATATGAAAATATGAAAATATGAAAATATGAAAATATGAAAATATGAAAATATGAAAATATGAAAATATGAAAATATGAAAATATGAAAATATGAAAATATGAAAATATGAAAATATGAAAATATGAAAATATGAAAATATGAAAATATGAAAATATGAAAATATGAAAATATGAAAATATGAAAATATGAAAATATGAAAATATGAAAATATGAAAATATGAAAATATGAAAATATGAAAATATGAAAATATGAAAATATGAAAATATGAAAATATGAAAATATGAAAATATGAAAATATGAAAATATGAAAATATGAAAATATGAAAATATGAAAATATGAAAATATGAAAATATGAAAATATGAAAATATGAAAATATGAAAATATGAAAATATGAAAATATGAAAATATGAAAATATGAAAATATGAAAATATGAAAATATGAAAATATGAAAATATGAAAATATGAAAATATGAAAATATGAAAATATGAAAATATGAAAATATGAAAATATGAAAATATGAAAATATGAAAATATGAAAATATGAAAATATGAAAATATGAAAATATGAAAATATGAAAATATGAAAATATGAAAATATGAAAATATGAAAATATGAAAATATGAAAATATGAAAATATGAAAATATGAAAATATGAAAATATGAAAATATGAAAATATGAAAATATGAAAATATGAAAATATGAAAATATGAAAATATGAAAATATGAAAATATGAAAATATGAAAATATGAAAATATGAAAATATGAAAATATGAAAATATGAAAATATGAAAATATGAAAATATGAAAATATGAAAATATGAAAATATGAAAATATGAAAATATGAAAATATGAAAATATGAAAATATGAAAATATGAAAATATGAAAATATGAAAATATGAAAATATGAAAATATGAAAATATGAAAATATGAAAATATGAAAATATGAAAATATGAAAATATGAAAATATGAAAATATGAAAATATGAAAATATGAAAATATGAAAATATGAAAATATGAAAATATGAAAATATGAAAATATGAAAATATGAAAATATGAAAATATGAAAATATGAAAATATGAAAATATGAAAATATGAAAATATGAAAATATGAAAATATGAAAATATGAAAATATGAAAATATGAAAATATGAAAATATGAAAATATGAAAATATGAAAATATGAAAATATGAAAATATGAAAATATGAAAATATGAAAATATGAAAATATGAAAATATGAAAATATGAAAATATGAAAATATGAAAATATGAAAATATGAAAATATGAAAATATGAAAATATGAAAATATGAAAATATGAAAATATGAAAATATGAAAATATGAAAATATGAAAATATGAAAATATGAAAATATGAAAATATGAAAATATGAAAATATGAAAATATGAAAATATGAAAATATGAAAATATGAAAATATGAAAATATGAAAATATGAAAATATGAAAATATGAAAATATGAAAATATGAAAATATGAAAATATGAAAATATGAAAATATGAAAATATGAAAATATGAAAATATGAAAATATGAAAATATGAAAATATGAAAATATGAAAATATGAAAATATGAAAATATGAAAATATGAAAATATGAAAATATGAAAATATGAAAATATGAAAATATGAAAATATGAAAATATGAAAATATGAAAATATGAAAATATGAAAATATGAAAATATGAAAATATGAAAATATGAAAATATGAAAATATGAAAATATGAAAATATGAAAATATGAAAATATGAAAATATGAAAATATGAAAATATGAAAATATGAAAATATGAAAATATGAAAATATGAAAATATGAAAATATGAAAATATGAAAATATGAAAATATGAAAATATGAAAATATGAAAATATGAAAATATGAAAATATGAAAATATGAAAATATGAAAATATGAAAATATGAAAATATGAAAATATGAAAATATGAAAATATGAAAATATGAAAATATGAAAATATGAAAATATGAAAATATGAAAATATGAAAATATGAAAATATGAAAATATGAAAATATGAAAATATGAAAATATGAAAATATGAAAATATGAAAATATGAAAATATGAAAATATGAAAATATGAAAATATGAAAATATGAAAATATGAAAATATGAAAATATGAAAATATGAAAATATGAAAATATGAAAATATGAAAATATGAAAATATGAAAATATGAAAATATGAAAATATGAAAATATGAAAATATGAAAATATGAAAATATGAAAATATGAAAATATGAAAATATGAAAATATGAAAATATGAAAATATGAAAATATGAAAATATGAAAATATGAAAATATGAAAATATGAAAATATGAAAATATGAAAATATGAAAATATGAAAATATGAAAATATGAAAATATGAAAATATGAAAATATGAAAATATGAAAATATGAAAATATGAAAATATGAAAATATGAAAATATGAAAATATGAAAATATGAAAATATGAAAATATGAAAATATGAAAATATGAAAATATGAAAATATGAAAATATGAAAATATGAAAATATGAAAATATGAAAATATGAAAATATGAAAATATGAAAATATGAAAATATGAAAATATGAAAATATGAAAATATGAAAATATGAAAATATGAAAATATGAAAATATGAAAATATGAAAATATGAAAATATGAAAATATGAAAATATGAAAATATGAAAATATGAAAATATGAAAATATGAAAATATGAAAATATGAAAATATGAAAATATGAAAATATGAAAATATGAAAATATGAAAATATGAAAATATGAAAATATGAAAATATGAAAATATGAAAATATGAAAATATGAAAATATGAAAATATGAAAATATGAAAATATGAAAATATGAAAATATGAAAATATGAAAATATGAAAATATGAAAATATGAAAATATGAAAATATGAAAATATGAAAATATGAAAATATGAAAATATGAAAATATGAAAATATGAAAATATGAAAATATGAAAATATGAAAATATGAAAATATGAAAATATGAAAATATGAAAATATGAAAATATGAAAATATGAAAATATGAAAATATGAAAATATGAAAATATGAAAATATGAAAATATGAAAATATGAAAATATGAAAATATGAAAATATGAAAATATGAAAATATGAAAATATGAAAATATGAAAATATGAAAATATGAAAATATGAAAATATGAAAATATGAAAATATGAAAATATGAAAATATGAAAATATGAAAATATGAAAATATGAAAATATGAAAATATGAAAATATGAAAATATGAAAATATGAAAATATGAAAATATGAAAATATGAAAATATGAAAATATGAAAATATGAAAATATGAAAATATGAAAATATGAAAATATGAAAATATGAAAATATGAAAATATGAAAATATGAAAATATGAAAATATGAAAATATGAAAATATGAAAATATGAAAATATGAAAATATGAAAATATGAAAATATGAAAATATGAAAATATGAAAATATGAAAATATGAAAATATGAAAATATGAAAATATGAAAATATGAAAATATGAAAATATGAAAATATGAAAATATGAAAATATGAAAATATGAAAATATGAAAATATGAAAATATGAAAATATGAAAATATGAAAATATGAAAATATGAAAATATGAAAATATGAAAATATGAAAATATGAAAATATGAAAATATGAAAATATGAAAATATGAAAATATGAAAATATGAAAATATGAAAATATGAAAATATGAAAATATGAAAATATGAAAATATGAAAATATGAAAATATGAAAATATGAAAATATGAAAATATGAAAATATGAAAATATGAAAATATGAAAATATGAAAATATGAAAATATGAAAATATGAAAATATGAAAATATGAAAATATGAAAATATGAAAATATGAAAATATGAAAATATGAAAATATGAAAATATGAAAATATGAAAATATGAAAATATGAAAATATGAAAATATGAAAATATGAAAATATGAAAATATGAAAATATGAAAATATGAAAATATGAAAATATGAAAATATGAAAATATGAAAATATGAAAATATGAAAATATGAAAATATGAAAATATGAAAATATGAAAATATGAAAATATGAAAATATGAAAATATGAAAATATGAAAATATGAAAATATGAAAATATGAAAATATGAAAATATGAAAATATGAAAATATGAAAATATGAAAATATGAAAATATGAAAATATGAAAATATGAAAATATGAAAATATGAAAATATGAAAATATGAAAATATGAAAATATGAAAATATGAAAATATGAAAATATGAAAATATGAAAATATGAAAATATGAAAATATGAAAATATGAAAATATGAAAATATGAAAATATGAAAATATGAAAATATGAAAATATGAAAATATGAAAATATGAAAATATGAAAATATGAAAATATGAAAATATGAAAATATGAAAATATGAAAATATGAAAATATGAAAATATGAAAATATGAAAATATGAAAATATGAAAATATGAAAATATGAAAATATGAAAATATGAAAATATGAAAATATGAAAATATGAAAATATGAAAATATGAAAATATGAAAATATGAAAATATGAAAATATGAAAATATGAAAATATGAAAATATGAAAATATGAAAATATGAAAATATGAAAATATGAAAATATGAAAATATGAAAATATGAAAATATGAAAATATGAAAATATGAAAATATGAAAATATGAAAATATGAAAATATGAAAATATGAAAATATGAAAATATGAAAATATGAAAATATGAAAATATGAAAATATGAAAATATGAAAATATGAAAATATGAAAATATGAAAATATGAAAATATGAAAATATGAAAATATGAAAATATGAAAATATGAAAATATGAAAATATGAAAATATGAAAATATGAAAATATGAAAATATGAAAATATGAAAATATGAAAATATGAAAATATGAAAATATGAAAATATGAAAATATGAAAATATGAAAATATGAAAATATGAAAATATGAAAATATGAAAATATGAAAATATGAAAATATGAAAATATGAAAATATGAAAATATGAAAATATGAAAATATGAAAATATGAAAATATGAAAATATGAAAATATGAAAATATGAAAATATGAAAATATGAAAATATGAAAATATGAAAATATGAAAATATGAAAATATGAAAATATGAAAATATGAAAATATGAAAATATGAAAATATGAAAATATGAAAATATGAAAATATGAAAATATGAAAATATGAAAATATGAAAATATGAAAATATGAAAATATGAAAATATGAAAATATGAAAATATGAAAATATGAAAATATGAAAATATGAAAATATGAAAATATGAAAATATGAAAATATGAAAATATGAAAATATGAAAATATGAAAATATGAAAATATGAAAATATGAAAATATGAAAATATGAAAATATGAAAATATGAAAATATGAAAATATGAAAATATGAAAATATGAAAATATGAAAATATGAAAATATGAAAATATGAAAATATGAAAATATGAAAATATGAAAATATGAAAATATGAAAATATGAAAATATGAAAATATGAAAATATGAAAATATGAAAATATGAAAATATGAAAATATGAAAATATGAAAATATGAAAATATGAAAATATGAAAATATGAAAATATGAAAATATGAAAATATGAAAATATGAAAATATGAAAATATGAAAATATGAAAATATGAAAATATGAAAATATGAAAATATGAAAATATGAAAATATGAAAATATGAAAATATGAAAATATGAAAATATGAAAATATGAAAATATGAAAATATGAAAATATGAAAATATGAAAATATGAAAATATGAAAATATGAAAATATGAAAATATGAAAATATGAAAATATGAAAATATGAAAATATGAAAATATGAAAATATGAAAATGAAATTTGTAAAATTGGAAAATTGGTTAATTGGAAAACTGTTAAATTGGAAAGTTGGTAAATTGAAAACTTGGAAAATTTGTAAATATGAAAATTGAAAAATGGAAAAATTGGAAAGTCATAATATAGACTTCTATGTCACTGACTGACTTACTCGAAAACGCACAGGGTGACCAAAAAATTTTTTTTTTCTTTATTATAATATCTATGTCACTCACTAACTTACTCCCTCCAGAACGCACAGGGTGACCAAAAACATCGTCCGTGTGATATTTTATATATGTACTTTCTATATTATAGCTCCATTTCACACGAGGTATCACAGAAACCGATTCTTTCTTCGTTTCTTTCCCCGTTTGCCTATGAAACAGGTTTTAATGCCACTTAAACAAATTTTCGATGAAACCACACTACACAAACATAAATGAAATAAAAAATATTTCAAGGCCATTTTTACTATGCGAAGAGGTTTCAAAAATGATTTATGAAGTAAAACTTCTTTAGGCACGCTTGACTTGGGGACTAAGCTGGCAAATGCGTTACCAAAAATGTAATCGAACGAGGCGAACGAAACAAACGCAAAACGAAATCATTTTCCTTTAGTATCAGGATGTGCCATGCCAATTCATAAATCCCTAGGAGGAACATTAGTTGATACCATTTTATTTTAATATTAACCAAATTTAATTTTAGTATTAAAAAAATTGGCAAATAAGAAAATGTGAAAATTTAAAATTGGTAAATAGAAAATTGGAAAATTGGAAAAATTGGAAAATTCTAAATTTTGAAATTTGCAAAATCGTAAAATTTGTATATTGAAAAATTGGAAAATTGGAAAATAGGAAAATATGAAAATATGAAAATATGAAAATATGAAAATTGGAAATTTGGAAAATTGGTAAATTGGAAAACTGGTACAATGGAAAATTGAAAAATTAGAAAATTGTAAAATTGGAAAATAGGAAAATAAAAAAATATGAAAATTGGAAATTTGGAAAGTTGGTAAATTGGAAAATTTGAAAATTGAAAAACTGGAAAATTGGAAAGTCATAATATAGATTTCTATGTCACTGACTGACTCACTCGAGAACGCACAGGGTGACCAAAAAAAATTCGTCCGTGTGATATATTTTATATATGTATTTTTTTCTTTATTATAGCTCCATTCCATACGAGGTATCACAGAAACCGATTCTTTCTTCGTTTCTTTCTCCGTTTGCCTATACTACAGGTTTTAATGCGACTTAAACAAATTTTCGATGAAACCACACTACACAAACATAAATGAAATAAAAAATAATTCAAGGCCATTTTTAATATGCGAAGAGGTTTTAAAAATGATTTTTTTGTCCATTTTGTTACACAAGCATAAACATTATCTATTACGACTAGTAGGCCTTGAAAAAGTTACCAAGTTACAAGGTTACCTCTTGTGGCATCAGACATAAATGGCTAGGTGACACTCGCGAACGCACAGGGTGACCAATTTTTTTTTTCAATATTATAATTTTTCTATATTATATTATAAAGAATTAAATATATATTAGAAGTTTAACTTCAGTAGTGTGGTCTAAAGCACACTTAATTTTTTAATAATATTTACGGCATCAAGGATTTTAAATCCTTTATTTTCTAGATCCTCTATTATTGAATTAATTTCACAGGTTGGATGTAGCCCTCTTACCATGACCTTGATAGGACAATCGTTTTTATTTTCGTACGTGTACCACTGATATTTTTGCGTATTCAGCTTCATTGTCAAGTTTCTGTATGCGTTTGGATTTGAAGTGTTAATCTTCCATACATTATTGTTCAGAGCAGTAACTTTATACTCTTGTTCCGTAACAGTACTCATTACACTTTGGATTTCTGAGTAGTTCGTTACTCCTACTATGAAAATCGGTGGTGGGGCTTTTACCTTTGTCTGTGCTTCATTTTTTTGAGCTGGTTGCCCATCTTCTTTCAATTTAGTTGTAAATTCCTTTATTTCTCGTAGTTGTCCACGGAGTTCAGCATTTTCCTTCTCGTACTGAAATATATTTTCAGTTGAAGATATTGGTGATCTTGGTAATTTGGAACTTCATCCAAATGGATTAAACAATGATTGGCCCACCCCAGAATCTATTGGGCCTGCCTCCGAAGAGTGTAGATTTGTCAGCATATCTGCTGCTGTAGCACCTGGGGTATTACATTCCGTATTTGTTGTATATTGTTTGTTTTAGCCAATTTATACCACATTTGGTCCCCGGTAGCACTTTGCTACTGCCGAAGCAGTACCCACCAACCGCGACGTGGACGCGGCTACCTTGGTGTTACCTAGGTGTACACAGAGACAGCCGAAGCCCTCTGAGTACCCTAGGCTGAGGGATGAGCATTTATATGCCACTTTTAAGTACTCAGTCTTTGTTACGAATGCGTGCATCGGGAAATTGCTTATTGGGAGGATGTTACACCAGAATAACGAATATTTTAAAATGTATATTTTTTAAATGATCTATATTTGACCATTTTCAGGAAAAAAAATTAAATTAATTCGTTGAATAATAATACGAATGTAATATATTTTATCTTTAATTTTTTTTTTATCTTTATGACGAGTGTACTCGACATTACGCGAAAAGTTTTCGTTTTGCTTTGACGAGTATACTCGACATAAACAGTTAAAAAGTTAAGAATCGAATTTCCATCAAACATATCCAATCCCATCATGTTCGGTTAAGAATTAATCTATGACCAGGTGGCCATATTCCAGAAATTCTTTCAATAATAATTTAAGAATGCTATTTGCATCCAACATACCCAATCCCAACATAATCGGCTAAGAAATGCCTGAGTTCCGTAGATTAAATTTAAAAACATTCGGATTTAACTGGCAATCGGCTTTAATGGACTCCCCAATTAGTCCGCTAAATCGATGGTTTTTCTGTATAACATTTACGTTAAAATGTCACGTAACATACCAAAACTAGCCCGGAACCCAAAACTAGTCCACTAAACGTTTTACCTATCATAAAACTGTATTGTAGGTTTCATTTCCATTTATTAGATGTTATTAAAATCAGTGTGTCAATTTTGTACGAAAAGCAACAAGCGCGAGGTGAGCAAACCGAAAAAATATAGTATTGAGCATCTTGTTTGTATTAGTAGGCGAGACGCATGCGCATGATCTTGTTTTGATATTTTTTGGATTGACGTTTCTATGCGAAAACATTTCGCAATTTTAGAACTAATTCGAATTATCCTCATATTTCTGAATTAAATTGAACATAATTCACACATTTGAATATTAAAAATCCTAAAACATAAAATATTACTTCATTTCACCGCTCAAAAGCAAACGAATAGAAGAGGTGAGTAGACGTCAGTATCAAAAAAATAAACTGATTCAACCGGAACCATTTATTTTGATACCTACCATCGCAAAAACAACAAATAGAATGCACATATACAAGAGAGCAAAACACACAATACAAATATAAAATTGTGTATATACACTGTATATGTACACAAAAATTTTGTTCACCTCGTCAACTCGCGCTGTCGTTTTGCGTACAAAATTGATACACAGGTTTTCTTACTGTTAAAATTACAGAGAGTTTATATAACAACTTTATTATTCCGCAGTAATCCTCAATCCAACAATAAGGAGGTTTTTTTTACAACATTCGGCTAATCAAAACTAACTATGGCTGCGTGCCGAACTTAAGGTAAAAGTCAATTTTAAGTAAATTTTTCGGTAAATTCAATTATTTTGTAAAAACTCTATGGCAAACTGATCGGAAAATCTGTCCTAAAACCGGTTTTTACCATAGTAAACGATTTACCTTAAGTTTGGCACACAGCCTAATGGCAAATTATTTAGAAGAAATGAAATGAGATCAATTATTTTGTGTTCCAAAGAACACGAAAAGAAAAATGGTTTGTTTACATTTGTTAGGGAAATCAAAACTAACAACAAAAAAAAATACAACGTAACAAAAAAAACACTTTTAACTACACCAAATTCACTTTAAATTACACAAAAACTAATATTATTTATAATATTTAATTTAAATAAATACTTAGACGCAAGTTAAAATATAAACACCAAATTATAATGCCGATAATGAAAATGGCGCGTCTTTTGTTTCTTTGTTTTTGACATTGACGTTTTCTTTTTTTTGATCAGAAAACAAATCCTTCAAAAATTGTGATTTTGAAATTTTATCAAAGATCAAAAAAAATCAATTATTTTGCTTCTAAAGAACATGAAAAGGTATTTGTGATCAAAAATTTTTGATCATAATGAATTTTGTAGTATATATTTACATATATATAAGTAGTTATTCATAAAAATACATAATGAACCGTTGATAAATAAATTCGGAATTGTGTCCATACTTAAATACTCCGAAAAAGTTTTGAGCAATTCTAGAAATAGTGTAAAATAACTTTTCAACTTATTGCTTCAACTGCACACATAAGTACATAAGCAGCGAAAATTGGAAAAATTTTATTTCGCCTAAATGTTATACAAATTATTTTCGTTATTGTGTCCATGCTAATATACTCTGAAATAGTTTATGCACTTATTATAGAAATCAACCAAACAGTGTAAATTAATTTAAAGCTCAACGTTTGCACTGCACTCTATATTAAAATAGGCACACTATATATAAAAAGTTTACATAATTTAATTCGCCTGAGTGTGACCTATTTAAATTATATTTATCTAATTTTATTCGATGTTATTTATTCATCACACATCTTGGATATGATAAATTCAGACTATAACTAGTCTCAAACTATAAATAAGTATTGTGAGTAAATAATAAGTGGGACTTGTTTTGGAACTTATTAGGGCAAGTAAGTATTTGTGAGTAGTTTGCTACGGCAAATGGAACGCACCAATTGTAGACTATATATTCACTTACATCAATGATATACTAATCTATTGAAATTAACACTTAGAATTATCATTTTGAACGCATATGGAATATCACAGTAAGTTCCAGAGCTAGAAATGTTCCTAAATGTAGAAAAAATAGATATATGTATGGCTTGTGCCGGAAACTCATTTAACAAAATCTTTATTTATTAGAATTCGGACCAAATTTTATCATAGGCGGTGATTATTTTGCAAAAAATACCTATTGGGGTTTAAGAGTTACAACCTCTAAAAGAGAAGTGTTACTTAATGCAGTTCGTGAGAACATCTGTGAACTTCACTATGGCGACAAACCAACATAACGGCCTACCTACATACATAAAATACCAAATCTTCTTGACTTCTTTGCAACAAATGGAGTTTTAGAGGACTACGACCACAAGGGCATCGAAAACATTGCATATCGACCAAACGGCTCAGTGGCTCAAGCTATGGCGTTCGGGTTGGGATGTAACGGGTTCGAATCCCGAATGTTTCTACGAAAATCGGACCTAAAGCCGCATGTTCTCGATTTGGCAGAAAGGCGTGAAAGCGAACTTCGAAAGAGTTGGAGTGCTTCGGCCCCTGAACAGATTGCAAAGAATAAATACTAAAAAAAACAACATTGCGCGATTTTTCAATTAAAAAGTTGAAACATTTTGGGAATTCAATTGCTCATTAAAGCAATGCGAAGCAATGTTTAGAGCCAATATAATAAAATGTGTTTATTAAGTGCCAATATAATCGATGCTGCATTCAAATATCTCTAAATTGTTTACCACAACTATAAATTTCATGAATTAGATTAGATATGATGTGTGTGATTTAGAATGCCACGTTGATGAGGAAAATTTAAATAAATTATGTACCTCGATTTTTTGATGTGTAAACATCTTTACTCGCGCCTACCAAAAATTTTTGTATTAGAGTAAACTTGTAAATGAGACGAACGGAAATGACGTACCTACTTCGTTTGAAAAAAATGCAATAAACTCAATAAAAACAATTTTGTACTATACATGGCATGCTTGTATGTATATGGATAATAGTAGGGAAAACAAAAAAACTAGTTTGAAAAATGAAATAGAAACCATCGACTCGACATTTCCATCGATCAGAATATTCAAAAAAAAAAAAAAAATACGCTGCGAAATATGAATTACGAGTATGAAATTTAAAAGCACAGTCAACAATTTGTGTATGTTGCTTTCTTTATCGCGAGTAAAGAGTCTCTAGGAGCTTTTCATCACGTCGGCTATCAATGATCATGTCTTCTACTAAAGGCGGTTATAATGAAATCTGGTTTTTAACATTAAACTGCGGAAGTCTCAGGTCACAGTCACGCAGGGATGCTCAATTCTTTTGCTTTGCGAGATCTGGCTGCGCATTGATGAGCGTGTTAATATTCATACGTTTGAATGCTGCGTTCAGTTCAAGAGAGATGGTCAGCGGGCTGCTGGAGTAGCAATTCCGTCAAAAGATCCATAAAATGAGCATAGTGGACACACATAATTTGCCGTACGAACTTCCACTTGTCATAGGTCGGCCTTACTTTCTCAAACCCAATATTGACGTATATTGACAGACGGGACAACGAGAACGGTAAAAACATCAACAGTAAAAAATGTCAAACAACTCTGGATGGATTTTTGTACAAATTCACGAATGGAAAGAAAGTCATGCGGCTTAAAGCTGGATGGGCGCAGAAAACGAATACCGACCAATGTTTGGTGCCCATTTCTAGAAAAAGCTCAACTGTTAATCGAAACAACAATCGGACAATTAATGTTAAGCGTAATCATTTTCCAGTCGTGCCTGCACGTGCCATCACAATTCATGCATCACATGGTGGTATCTATAACGATATAATCAGTATATACTCTTACGATAAAAAACACAGTCAACAACTTGTGTATATTGCTTTATCACGAGTAACAAGTCTCAAAGGATTGTTCATCACGTCTGCTATCGATGATCATGTCTTCTACCATGGACGTAAAATGGGACCTCCTCAATGGGTCTTCTTCAAAATGAGCTATCGCGCCTCACTACAAATCCGCTAAGTATAGCTCAGGTTGTAAAGGCGAATTTTGTACGAGATAATAATGACGTCTGGTTTTTAACATTGAACTGCAAGAGTCTCAGGTCACATCACCTCGACCTAACTGATACCGTCACGCAGGGGTGCTCAATTTTATTGCTTTCAATAATTATTAATTGTTATGCATGCTCATATTATTAATTTTAAATGCTGCGTTCAGTTCAAGAGAGAGGGTCAGTGGGCTGCCAGAGTAGCAATAAAAAAAATAAGAGTGAGTCCATTAGTACTCTCAAGGAGATGTGTAAACATGGCGTATGTATAGTGCGTGTGCACAGTTTACTTTGAAGAAAGAAGGAATGCAATTTTTCTAACCAGAGTTTTTCATTTGATTATTATCGTTAAAGTGGTCTATTACTCTTTCGGTATAATCGACGCAATTGGATTATGGTAGTTAAAATAAGATATATATACTGTCGACTCTAACTTTTCTTATTTTTATTGAAAAACTGCAAACTGATCGTCCCATATCTCGTAGTAGGTACATTTCGATCTGAGTTCATGTGCAAATCGAATTCGCCTCGCAGGAAGTTTATAAGTGGTTCAGCTTGAGGAACAGCAAAATTAATATTGAAATCCCCGCTCATAATCATCGGCAAAAGATGATAACCTCCTTGGAGAATTCTTGATATTCTTTTAGAATATGAAGCAAGGACGAAATGTATGAACTTCATTATGTCTTTTACAGATTTATTCGGCGAGGTGAATACAACTACAGATAGCAATTTACTCCTATTGAGAAGCTGAAGTTCAGCCGTGTATATATCATCAATCTCATCTCATACCAGTTGTTTGGCCAACGATGATTTCCTTATGCCAGGTGACTATACGTTCTTCTTGTATTTTTATTTATTGCTACTCTGGCAGCCCACTGACCATCTCTCTTGAACTGAACGCAGCATTTAAAATTAATAATATTAGCATGCATAACAATTAATAATTATTGAAAGCAATAAAATTGAGCACCCCTGCGTGACGGTATCAGTTAGGTCGAGGTGATGTGACCTGAGACTCTTGCAGTTCAATGTTAAAAACCAGACGTAATTATTATCTCGTACAAAATTCGCCTTTACAACCTGAGCTATACTTAGCAGATTTGTAGTGAGGCGCGATAGCTCATTTTGAAGAAGACCCATTGAGGAGGTCCCATTTTACGTCCATGGTAGAAGACATGATCATCGATAGCAGACGTGATGAACAATCCTTTGAGACTTGTTACTCGTGATAAAGCAATATACACAAGTTGTTGACTGTGTCTTTTATCGTAAGAGTATATACTGATTATATCGTTACAGATACCACCATGTGATGCATGAATTGTGATGGCACGTGCAGGCACGACTGGAAAATGATTACGCTTAACATTAATTGTCCGATTGTTGTTTCGATTAACAGTTGAGCTTTTTCTAGAAATGGGCACCAAACATTGGTCGGTATTCGTTTTCTGCGCCCATCCAGCTTTAAGCCGCATGACTTTCTTTCCATTCGTGAATTTGTACAAAAATCCATCCAGAGTTGTTTGACATTTTTTACTGTTGATGTTTTTACCGTTCTCGTTGTCCCGTCTGTCAATATACGTCAATATTGGGTTTGAGAAAGTAAGGCCGACCTATGACAAGTGGAAGTTCGTACGGCAAATTATGTGTGTCCACTATGCTCATTTTATGGATCTTTTGACGGAATTGCTACTCCAGCAGCCCGCTGACCATCTCTCTTGAACTGAACGCAGCATTCAAACGTATGAATATTAACACGCTCATCAATGCGCAGCCAGATCTCGCAAAGCAAATGAATTGAGCATCCCTGCGTGACTGTGACCTGAGACTTCCGCAGTTTAATGTTAAAAACCAGATTTCATTATAACCGCCTTTAGTAGAAGACATGATCATTGATAGCCGACGTGATGAAAAGCTCCTAGAGACTTTTTACTCGCGATAAAGAAAGCAACATACACAAATTGTTGACTGTGCTTTTAAATTTCATACTCGTAATTCATATTTCGCAGCGTATTTTTTTTTTTTTTTTGAATATTCTGATCGATGGAAATGTCGAGTCGATGGTTTCTATTTCATTTTTCAAACTAGTTTTTTTGTTTTCCCTACTATTATCCAGATACATACAAGCATGCCATGTATAGTACAAAATTGTTTTTATTGAGTTTATTGCATTTTTTTCAAACGAAGTAGGTACGTCATTTCCGTTCGTTTCATTTACAAGTTTACTCTAATACAAAAATTTTTGGTAGGCGCAAGTAAAGATGTTTACACATCAATAAAAATACAAGAAGAACGTATAGTCACCTGGCATAAGGAAATCATCGTTGGCCAAACAACTGGTATGAGATGAGATTGATGATATATACACGGCTGAACTTCAGCTTCTCAATAGGAGTAAATTGCTATCTGTAGTTGTATTCACCTCGCCGAATAAATCTGTAAAAGACATAATGAAGTTCATACATTTCGTCCTTTCTTCATATTCTAAAAGAATATCAAGAATTCTCCAAGGAGGTTATCATCTTTTGCCGATGATTATGAGCGGGGATTTCAATATTAATTTTGCTGTTCCTCAAGCTGAACCACTTATAAACTTCCTGCGAGGCGAATTCGATTTGCACATGAACTCAGATCGAAATGTACCTACTACGAGATATGGGACGATCAGTTTGCAGTTTTTCAATAAAAATAAGAAAAGTTAGAGTCGACAGTATATATATCTTATTTTAACTACCATAATCCAATTGCGTCGATTATACCGAAAGAGTAATAGACCACTTTAACGATAATAATCAAATGAAAAACTCTGGTTAGAAAAATTGCATTCCTTCTTTCTTCAAAGTAAACTGTGCACACGCACTATACATACGCCATGTTTACACATCTCCTTGAGAGTACTAATGGACTCACTCTTATTTTTTTTTATTTAAAGTTGGAACATTTTGGAAATTAAATTGCTCATTAGAGCAAAATAGGGCAATCTTTTGAGCCAATCTTACCGATGCTGGATGTTGGAACATGTTTCTCAACCTGAAAATCATAAAATTTCAAATAAATTTTCTGTAACAGTTTGACATTTGTTTAATGTTATTAAATATCTAATATTTAATGTTATTAATTAATGTTACCAGAAATATTCAGCAGTGCTCACACCAACTAAATTAGTATAATTATAGGTTAAACCGAGCATTATATGATGGCAATATTAAGGCTCTTTGGTGCTAGTTTTATGTTAAATAACTCACTCTAATTTTGTAAGCCGTTAAGTCTGGTTTGTTATAATAAATAATTATATTTTATCAACATCAATAAATAATCTACACGATCGACCAAGGAATTGCGGTAAGATACAGCCACCTTTCATCCCATTTTCATTGCAAAACCGCAAATGGGAATTGGAGTTGGAGGTGTTGGCGATCATCAAGGCACTGAAGAAATTCTGAGTTTATTTACTAGAATTAACCTTTACCATTGCAACTGATTGTGCGGTTTTTAAGGCCACTATGGAAAAACGGGAGTTGACGTCGAGAATTGCTGGGTGGGTCTTGCAGCTCCAATAATTTGACTTCAAATTAGAGCATCGCCCATAAGCCAAATGCGCCATGTCGATGCATTAAGTCGAAACCCGGTATTATTCACAATCCAAAGCAACTGAGTTACTAGAATCAGAGCGGCGCAACGAGAAAAATGATTCTTTGAAACCCATATTCGAGCTACAAAAGTGAGGTGAGTTTGATGATTATCTAATAATAAAGGCCTTATATTCAAGATGGTCTAAGGAAGCCTTTCATTAGTCATACCACGGGCATGGAAAGGGAAGTAAAAGTAGCATACCACGAACAAGGACACTACGCCGTGAGAAAGACCACCGAATTGATTCAGTTGCTTAGGGGCAGAGAGAAAGGCGGGTAAAAGAGATGGTTTCGAAATCCTTTACCGAAAGGCGACATCCTTCTAGTCACGTACCATATTGATCATTTGGGAAATCTGTATACTATTAAAAACAATACAAGTACGTCATGTGTGTGATTAATGGATTTTCTAAATTTATTTAGCTGTACCCTACGAAATCCGTTACTACAAGAGAGACTCTGCAAAAGTTTGAGATACAGAAGGCAGTGTTCAGTAGTCCTGAGCATATTACCACGTACAGAGGATCAGCGTTTACGTCTGCGAAATTTGCAGAATGTTGCAGAGTCGGTCAAAAATATTTTGCATTCAACCATCAACATAGTGCGGCTCTGACAATCCGGAAAGTGTCTATTTTTTGATCAAGAGCACAAATTCCAGTGAAAAAGGAACAACATTCCATTTAAAAATTGGAACAATTGCATGATGAGAGAACAAATCTTCGAAAGAATACAAATAAACCGCCAAAAGTTTACCGTGAAAGAGAAATTGCCTTTAATAGTAAACTGGATGATATTTTCGATATCGCACATACCAATGCCTTGTCCATGATGACCAGTGAAAACGACAAGCGATTCCTCTTGTCGCATCGTGAGAAAGGGCGTCCCGGATATTTGACTGGAGCCAGACACTCTGAAATTATAAAGGAGGGCAGAAAAAATCGTAAACGAAATATCTTGAAGAAAAACGTAACTCAATTCCAATAGACTCACAAGCATTATTTTCGTCATCGGAGAGTGACGGCGAAAGGATATCTCATAACGACATATTCTTCCAAAATATTTATTTTTTCTTTAATTGGAAAAAACTAAAGGTACGGAAAGAATTAGTTCGAAATAAATAAAATATATTTAAAAAAAAAAAAATTAAAAACCCACTCTTATATTTAAAGGTTCTAAAAAGTAAAATTAATATGACTAAAAATATAAGCGTGGGCGCTCCTTTACGGCATTAGTAATTTAAGACTACTACACATGAAGTAAAGACTTAGTAAAGTCTTTTAGTACACTAATGGAACAGTCTATTCTAATGTATCCAAAGAATAGATTTTTTGCTGGAGCGTTTCAGTATTAACGTAAAAATGATATATTGAGAGATAGTATATACATTCAGAAGGAGCGCACCACGCTTATATTTTTAGTCATATTAATTTTAAATTTCTACTTTTTATAAATATACATTGATAGGAGTAAGGAAGAAAAATTTTGTTTTCTACTTTTCAAAGCCTTTTATTATATTATCTACTTTTTAGAGCCTTTAAATATAAGCGTGGTTTTTTAAAAAGTTTTTTTAAATACATATATTTTATTTTCTACTTTTTAGTCATCGAAATTTTTTAATGTCCAAAAATGTTAGAATCTTGTATTGTCATCGGAGTTAAGCCTGCATACAAAATTTCAGCTCAATTGGACTATCGCAAGTGGTTGAAAAATTGATTACAAAATTTGACAATACAAACAGACACACAGAGTGAGCTAATATAAGCGTGGTAAAATAGCGTATAATATGCGTTTTCTTTGATAGATGCTTCCTCAAGACAAAACCCGACTTCCTTCAAATAAGGACCGTCAAAAGGAACAATTTTTATGCGAAGGTAAAACACATAGAGATATTTCCCAAATATTCATTCAATCTCTTAAAATTTAAGAAAACGTCTCATTAGGAGTAATATCGAAACTGCGAAAGAAACTGAACTTAAATGTCCCCTAAAACCGAGTGGGAGCTAAGTCAAAACTAACAGCGAGCGCGAAAAAGTTCATTATCAAAAATATTAGTAATGAAACAGTAGAAAATGCAGTAAAAATGAGCACAATTTTGATATCCAATAATTCAGCCAATGTTTCAGCAGAATCTATTCGACGAAAAAACCACTCCTTACAAAACGGCACCGGCAACTTCGGCTCAATTTTGAAAAAAAAAAATAAAAAAAACTGGACGGTTTCTCAATGGGCTAAAGTAATATGGTTAGATGAGTACAATATTAACCGATTTGGCTCCGACGGTCGAAAGTGGACTTGACGGAAGCCTGGAGCTATTTTATTACCACATAATGTAAATGAAACAATGAAATTTGGAGGTGGTTCCATAATGGTATGGGGGTGAATGATGGTTCATCGTATTGGCCAGATAAAAAAAATCGAGGGTAGAATGACGACCGCCTCCTACATACAAACTTTGGAAGAAATTTTTCTTGAGAACGTTAAAAAATGGCAGTATAACATAGGGTACGTTGTTTTTTTTTATCAAGATAACAACCCCAAGCATACCGATAAAATTAAGAAAAGTGGCTGGAGGATAAAGGGTTAGTAATGTTGGAGTGGCCACCTCAATCCTCCGACCTAAATCCTATAACGCATTTCTGGGGCGAGCTTAAGAGATCTTTTGCAGATTTTTCAGACACATCGCCTAATGGAGAGGCATTTCAGCCGAAACAACCAGAAATCTGGTACAATGCATGCCCAATAGAATTACTGCAGTTTCGAAAACCAAAGGATTCTATACGAAATATTTAATTAAGATTATAGGGTGGTCACAAAATTGATCACTTCCATGAAATATATTTTTAATTAATTATTTACATATGTGATGTCAAAATGAATTGTTTTTTATTTTAATTTTTAAATAAATGTTTAAATAAACAGTTGAATTAGAAAAGAAAACTTGAAAAATACTTTTAGTTTTATTTTGAAATAATAAAATATTAGCATGTTATAAAATCGTGATCAATTATGAGAGTCACTATACCCCGGTGGCAAAGTGGTCAGCATGCTTGCACTAGCAACACTCGATTCCCGGTGGTGAAAAAATTTCACGGCTGGCTTAGGATCAATGAATTATTCACTCATTATCCGAAATTAAAATATGATTATGAAACCACATTTGAGGCGGCCAAATCCCTTGATGGAATATAGTGCCGAGAGAGAGAGAGAGAGAGGGAAAAAGAGGAGCAGGGTGTGGTTAAATTCAGGACTGACCAGGAGTGCATCGTTATCTTATTGCCATACGTATCACGGATGACTTTCATTTAATAAAATTGTGTGACATTTGATAAAAAATAATTGTTTCAAAATAAAATTAAATCTTTTAAAACTAGCCAATAGTTTTCTTATTCACATAAGTAAGGAAAGTATATTTGAAAATAAAAACATTTTTTTATTTCTATAAACAAATTTGGCGAAAAAATTTATTTTAAAAATAAAAATATGATCCTTTTTTACCACGTTTATATTAGCTCACTCTGTGTGTCTGTTTGTATCGTCAAATTTTGTAATCAATTTTTCAACCACTTGCGATAGTAAAATTGAGCTGAAATTTTGTATGCAGGCTTAACTCCGATGACAATACAAGATTCTAACATTTTCGCACGTTAAAAAATTTCGATGACTAAAAACGCTTATATTTTTAGTCATATTAATTTTAAATTTCTACTTGTTATAAATTGTACCTTGATAGGAGTAAGGAGGAAAAATTGTATTTTCTACTTTTCAAAGCCTTTTATTATATTATCTACTTTTTGGAACCTTTAAATATAAGCGTGGTTTTTTAAAAAGCTTTTTTTAAATATATTTTATTGATGTTAAAAACGACACTTTTCACCTAAAAAATATATGTACATTTTTTTGATTTTATATGTATAATTCTTTTATTATTACTGTTTTTTCCTTCAGTGTATATATAAATTATGTTCAATTTATTGCTAGAGTATCTATTGATACAGCAGCCTATACCAAATCGATTATCGTAAGATGAGACGTTAAATTCATGAAGTTCTCGAGGAAAGAACTAGATGAAGAACGAACCGACAATACGAAATGGTATAAATTTAAATATGTACTTCCAAAAAATAAATAAACAAAGGTATGAAGCAAACCAACAACCTCAACACACAAACAAAAGACAAATATTTTTAATAACCGCATGTTAACAACTGTAAAAGTGTGTTTTTGAGCGCTGAACCTTGATCTGTTTTAAGGCTGTTAAATTGCGGATATCTAATGCTCTATAAACTATATCATTTGAACAATTCAAAATTGGCTCCACTGTATAAAAAATGATTTAATTTAAGTATTTAGCTCTGCACTATATTACTCAAGGGTTTATGAATTCAGCTGTCAAACATTGAATTTTGGATTCATTCTTCAAGTAATTTAGATAAATTAAAGAGTTAGAAGATAAATAATGTAGGAATAAAAATTAAAAATGAATACAAATTTAAAAGACCCGTAAAAATGCAAATCTTTTAATCAGGCATTTAATCTTCAGTGAAAATATCAATCACAACTAACTAATTTATGGCAATTTTATTGCAAATTAGAAACAGAAGCAATTTAAAAATAAATATTAAAATAACATCTTACTTAGATGTATAAATTCCTGTTTGAAATCATGTTCAAGAGAATAAGGGTCTGCAAGAAAAATATGATTAGATATAGCTTCGATGTTCCATCATTATGTTTCATTTGAATTGTTGATCTTAAATTTAATATTTTAAATCAAACCACTCTTATTATTCATCTGTAACTAATTTTTGGGGTAAATTAAATTAATATTAGGTTTAACATGTTTTTATGTAATTCCAATTGTTTACTTGAATTATATATGAACGAGTATGTTGCAATAAACATCAAAGACCGAGTATAAAATAAAATTGTCCATTGGAATGCCACGGGCAAATGTTATCTTAATTCAATCATTCAATTTACTCTCGATTTAAAATTATTTGCATGAACTACAACTAGGCGAACATCATAAGGCCATCCGTAAATCAAGTAAGTCAGTATTCGAATTTGCAACAAACTCTTATTCGTTTATATTATGAAGTTTTATAATAAAATGAAACCCGAACAATTAATTCCTAATTAATTTGAACCCAAATTCGTAAATATTTCAATAATACATTCGCGATTGGTATACACTTCAATTATCTTTTTCTACTTTGCCTCTATTAAAAAATGCATGAACATCTAAATTTCGTAAAATACGATTTTAAAAGAAGAACATATGTATTAAGAATTCAAACAATTTTTTTTATTTGGAGTTCAAGGTAAGTCAAAAATGCAAATCAAAATTTTAATCATCATTTTTTGGTTTTGTTGCTGTTTTATACTCTTAAATGTACTGAAATTATTGTGTCGTCAAAAGTGCAACAAGCATTTAACTCAAAAGATAATTTTCTTATCTGAACCAGATTTGTTTAGTTTATTATTTAATTATAAAATAAGTATACACTGAACAACGATGCGCTGTTATATAACTTAAAGAAAAATATATTGAAACAAATCGAGACACCATAATGAATATATCAAGTAAATTACGTCAATTTTACTACACTGAAACATATATTCAATAAATAAAACGGGTTCAATAAATAAAACTAGACATACGTAAAGCCCACTTCATATCGTGCAATATATTGTTTGGATTTGAGTATCCGTTGGGATTCGTACTCATCAAGATAACAGTTCTGAATATTTTGCTTATTTACACTTGCATTCCAATTTCACAATTTTCACTACTTAAAGCGTTTCTATTCCAACAAACAAAACATGTTTTAATTTAAACCTCACCTTGAAAGCACGTTCCAATCACTAGCCAGACAAATACCAGGTAAACATTTAGCGCCAGCAATTAATGTGGATGATCACAATATTTCTCGTGTTACATACATGCGAGCCAAATTTAGGACAAATAAAAAAAGCTCTTCGGACTTAAATTTTAGTCGGATCTGATTCAAGGCGCAGGTGACATTGGTATTTGGTATACATGTGCAACTCGTATAATTTATATTTTGTTATTATGTGTAACATTTTTTGCTTGTATTGATATGATTTGATATAAAGTTAAACATTAAAAAATTAAATAATGTGATACAGAATCAAAGTCATAGTGAGCCATTTGTTATTCAGCGATAGAAGAGAGAGGCGGCATTTATTTTGAGCGAATTTATGTCACAAAGAACGACAGTAACTATGTATTGTGCAAAAAATTTGCTAATTCACTAAAATTTGAAAGTGATCCTACACCAATCATCACAAATGATCAATATGGTTTTGAATATAGGAGAATACCGCCAGCTGAAATATATGTGAACGAATCGTCCAAGCCTATTGTAGAAACTGGCAAAAAGGAATGGTGAGCGAAAGGCGAATGGAGGGCGATCGATATCTAGGATGGCTTATGGAAAAGCTGCAAACGGAAAGAAAATTGAAGGAAAGACAACGGTAATAATGAAGCGAACTAGACCCTATATCACTAAAATTCGAAAGGGTCAAATGACGGCGGTAAAGAACACCGATGAAGAGGACGTTGGCAAATTGATTGTTTATATATATATATATATATATATATATATATATATATATATATATATATATATATATATATATATATATATATAAATATAAATATATATATATATATATATATATATATATATATATATATATATATATATATATATATATATATATATATATATATATATATATATATATATATATATATATATATATATATATATATATATATATTTATATATATATATAACGAAATACCAAAACAACCACAAGATGCACACCCAAAGGAACCCTTACCACCACCAGTCAATGTCAGCAATGTTAGGAATTTTAATATACTCAGAGCTCGAGTATTGGCAGTGACAGAGACACCTGCTCAGTTCAAAGCAATATCCAATAACGTCCAATAACGTCAAAATAACAACGCAGTCTGAAAATGACTACCTTAAAATTAAAAAACTACTTAGCGATAGAAAAGAAACTGAATCCAATAACAAGGATAGTAGATTAACAATATAAGATGGAATACCATACTTATCAGCTCAAAAGTGAAAGATGGTATAGAGTCGTTATACAAGGTTTACCGTCATCTACCGATCGCGAAGAGATCAAAGCGGCAATCGAGGAACATGGTCATAAAGTAACCAACATTATTAACATTCATAAAAAGTCGACAATTAATAATGAGAAAATTATTAGACACTTCCCATTGTTTTATGTAGACCTGTTGCAGAGGGAAAATAATAAGGACATATACGAAATTAAGAACCTGCTATATTGCAAGGTGTCTATTGAACCAGTAATAGGTATACCACAGTGTACAAATTGCCAACAGTTAGGACACACGAAGAACTTCTGCAATAGGCAAGCCAAATGTATCAAATGCGCAGAGAGTCATCAAACAAAACAACGTCAAAAGCCGCGAAATGTTATACCAACTTGTGCACTGTGCGGAGAAAAAGGTCATCCGGCTAGCTACAAAGGATGCCTGGTGTATCAGAAAAAATTAAATGCTCAACTACCGAAAAAAATAACAGTAGCAGAGCGCCTACACCAAAAGCCAAACCACACTGAAAAAAATCTTGAGCATTATATTTATGAATCTCGTTCATTAAATCAAATTCATACTATTTACGTCAAACTCATCACATTGTTGCACAAAACCAAATAAATAAAATTTTTCGTAAAGATTATTGCGTTAATAGTAAGAATCCAAATCATTAACTTTTAATAAATTTATTTTACGGAGCATAATATTATATATTTATAATATTTATGAATTTGTCGTTAAAATTTAGACCATATGAATTTGTTAGTAACAATTATGAACAAGTTCATAGTTTAAAGATTTACTATTAAATTTTTTAGTATTACGATGGTTCAGTAAATCACAAGAAATAAGTTTTAATATTTGTGAACAAATAAATAGGTAGTCTTGACAATTTTTACGTTTTATTGAAGTTTCCGATTGTAAAATTTTTAAAATCAAACAAAAAAAAAGACGCCTACTCCATTTTGCATTTTTCAATCATTGTAGCATCGGCATCATGTCTAAACAGGTTGAAAAAACTAAATAAATAATTTCAATTTTAATGGTGAATTTTTTAATTATATTTTTAATTCAATGTGATTGTTACGAGTGCGCATGCGGATTATATTAACCTGTGGGAAATAATAATAAGGTAAATATTATAAAATTTCTAACTGTGTAAAATGTGATAGGTTGAGTTAATAAATAAATTAAAGTGAAATTGTGTGCTGCTTGTGAATACAGTGGTTCTTGGTTATACCAAATAAATTAAAATTCTAGTTTCTAAATTAAATTCATTATTTTTCTAAATAGTTTTGTGTTTGTGTGCTTGAAATTTGGCTAATAAATCTAATGTCATTCTTTCTATTTTACATATTATTATTAGATGACGCCGACAACTGGAAGTGACATGAAATTTTAACCTGGATGATGCGATGTATCTGGCTCACTGGATTTAGTGAATATTGTAACATGGAGCAAGTTTTAGTTTACAGCTATATATATTTTGATGAATTTTTTAAATAAAATTGACGATAAAACTAATTAAAAATATGAATTCGACTTTTTTATTTCACATTTCAATTTCGCAATAAGTTTTAAATTATTAGAAGAAAATATTTAATATTATGAATTCCGGCGTTAATTGTAACTAATATTTACGGCGTTAATATTACGAAATACGTCGAATTACATTCTCGTATTAAAAGACTTTTTACTAACGTTTATGAATGAAGTCATAAATACCACATTTTGCCGGAGCAAAATATTTTTTAAGAAATTCAAATTTTACGTAATATTTATGAACCATACTGTGTACTGTTAATGAAAGCCTGCATCGGCGCAGTTTTTACACATTTTTCATACTATTAATGATGGTTTTCACTCTGTACGGGTATATATTTTTTTCAGTGCAACAATATGATACTATTAGAGAGGGGGTTTCCTACGCCCAGGTGACCAAAACCTCAAATAACAATCTAAATCAAGAAAGCAGGCAGAAACCTGTGCCCAACGAGCCAACCATTAGTAATATAATGAAAATTCTCACCGAATTTCAGGCAGAAATGAGACAAAATTTCAGCCAGCTTACTACCAGGGTGGATAAACTGGAAGATAATTAAAAGCCACCAAATAAACCGCTAAAACATAAAAAGTAAATGACTATAACTTTCCTACGTATAATTGCCTGGAATGTTAACGGGCTTAATGCAAGAGCTCAAGAACTAGAAGTATTTCTAAGAACCAATAACATAGATGTAGCTTTAATATCAGCTCTTTACGGAGAAAAACTTTATCAAAATCACAGGATATAGAGCCTATTGGACATTGCATCCGAGTGATCGTGCTCGAGGAGGGACAGCAATCTTAATCAAACAAAATATCCTACATTTCCAGCTAGACGAAATTAAGGAGCCATTTATGCAAGCTACTGTAATAACGATTAACCATGATGGTGCTGAACTAATTTTAGGGGCGATCTACTGTCCACCAAGACATAATATCGTAAGAAATCAATATGTTAACATTTTTAATAATCTTGGACCAAGGTTTATCATAGGAGGTGACTACAACGTCAAACATACTGCGTGGGGATCTCGACTCACAATACCAGGAAAAGGAAAAGAACTCCTAAGTGCAATAGAAATGTCAGGTTGTGAATATCACTCATCGCGTAAACCTACCTATATTGGCCTACAGATATCAACAAAGTTCCTGATTTGATTGACTTTTATATCTCGAAAGGAATAGCTTCAAATTACATTGAAGTCGAAGGTATTGACGACCTTACTTCCGATCACACAACGGTCTTAATGACTGTGAGTGCATTAGTCATAAAAAAGAAAACCAAACTTAATCTTACTAATAAATTTACTGATTGGGAATTATTTAGAGAGAAACTGGACAATCTAATTGAGTTAAAAGTTAGTCTTAAAACTAAAGAAGAACTTGAATTACAAATTAAATACTTTATTAACTCCATGCGTGAAGCTGCTAAAGAGGCTACACCCGTATTAGGTGAGAAAGTCGTACAAGAGATCAACTACCCCCTGGCGATTCGAGAACTGATAAAAGAAAGGCGAAAGGAAAGACGCATATGGCATAGAACCAGAAATATTATTGACAAAAGAGATATTAATCGGGTATGTAATAAAGTTAACGGATTAATTAAAGAACATAAAGAAGCTTGTACTGCAAATTTTTTGAAAGGACTGGGTCCAGAAGCTGACAAAAATTATTCTCTTTGGAAAGCTACTAAAAGATACAAGAGACCAATAATCCAAGTGCCATCTATAAGGAACACAAATGGAGAATGGGTGCGACGTAATGAAGACAAAGCAAAACTGTTTGCACAACATCTGGCATCAGTATTTCAACCACACGACATACAATCTAGGATTGACCCTAAACCAGTCTATAGGTCTCCATCAAATATCAGAAGTGTCACCCCACTAGAAATTGCGCAAGAAATAGACATGAATTTGAATCCCAAAAAGTCACCTGGAATTGATGAAATTTCGCCAAGGATGTTTAAGGAGTTATCAAAGAGAGCAGTCACTATGTTAACATATATATAATGCTTGCTTTCGACTTAAATATGTGAAAGTGCTTCAAGGTTGCACAAATAATCATGATAAAAAAACCAGACAAACCAGCCGAGCAAACAGGCCGATCTCTTTGTTACCTACTATTTCAAAGATGTTTGAAAAGTTGTTATTGAAACGACTAAAACCAATGATCATTATACCTGACTTCCAGTTTGGATTCAGGAATAAACATTCGACAACTTATCTACAAGATAAGTACTAATTTACTTATTATGTGTAATTTACTGCCAGAAAATTACTGCCAATGGCTCGAGTCGTATCTCTCCAAACGAATATTTAGAGTATCACATGAAGAAACATGCTCTAACTTTTACCCAGCCCTAGCAGGGGTGCCCCAGAGTAGCGTATTAGGACCCATCCTATATCTACTTTACACTTCTGATACACCGACAACGGAAACAACCTTCATCGGAACTTTTGCTGATGATACCGCAGTATTGGCATCAAGCGAATCGCAGAACCAAGCAGTAGAATACATACAGCAAGCACTCGATAGAATCAGCCAATGGACCAGGGATTGGAAAATAAAGCTTAACGAGCTAAAATCAGTACATCTAACATACACGTTGCGGCACAAAAATAGCAACATCCATACATTTCTCAATGGGGTACAAATTCCCCAAGCCGAATCTGCTAAATATCTCGGATTGCATCTCGATTCAAGATTGAACTGGAAATATCACATTAGACAAAAAGCAGAGCAAATGAAAATAAAACAACGTGAGATGTACTGGCTAATAGGAAGACATTCTACGCTTAGCCTGTACTGTAAACGCCTGATCTACGAATCGATAATTAAACGAATTTGGACGTATGGTATCCAACTCTGGGTCTGTACTAAAGAATCAAATCGTTTAATTATTCAACGTTGCCAAAACAAATTTCTACGAGCAATAACGAATGCTTACCGCTACGTAACCAACGAGGAATTACACAACGACCTAAATGTTAAATGGATTGATGAAGTGATTCAGGAATTTGCCATCAAACATGAAAGAAGATTACTGCAACATACCAACAGTGAAGCAATACAACTTCTTGACATAACACAAGAACTGAGACGCCTTAAAAGAATTAAACCGCATGAGCTGGTCATATAATAAATAAAGACTAAGTCATTATTGGGAGCAGAATATTGATTGCTTGTAAACCCACACTCACTCCACTTATTAGTTTCAAATAAGTGCGTTATCATCATTACCTAAAAAAAAATAAAAAAAAAATATATAATTTTCGTCGTAAAATAATTTCGTCGAGATCGTCGAAAAAAAAATCATAATAGCGATTTTCAACGCTGTCGACATTGTCGAAAAAAATACGCGCGTCGAAAATTTCATAATAGACCCCCTGTTTATATTTATCTTTTTCTGTGCCATAACAGTCTACAATTTTGATATTTTCTTTTAGTTTTTTTCATCTGTCTGTTACATTCAATTTTCAATTACGGTGTTTTAGAAATCTTGTCAATGCAAGTTTAAATGTCGAGAATAACGCGTTAAAATGTGCTAACCGAGTTTAAAAAATATCAAGTAAAATATGAACATATCAAGACTTACAGATATCATGAATGAGGAAAAACATCAGCTACTATAAAAATACCTACGGACAGAGAACTACATTTTTCACTGCCACCCCCGTTATAGCCTAAAAATATTTTTGACTGTTCCGTTCAACGATTGGGTTGTTAGCACGTACCTATCCTTGATATGCCAATTATTCTCAAATGAGGAACATACACGCAAGAATTTTAACGAGAGTTGAGTCATACTGTATTTACTTCATTGAGTTGAAACAGTTCTCCGGATTGATTTCGAACTCTGGCAGTATCAGGTAACCCGCACCACGCCACGGGAAGATAATGGACTTTCGCTAAATCGGTGGCCCACAATTTTGCCGGGCACCCAATTATGTTTTCATTAGGTATAACAGTACGCGATTTTACAACAATCTTTGTTAATCGTGTCATTATAGTGAGTACATGCTCACCTCAAAAACATCCTCAACGTGCAGGGTGAGTGTGATGGACACGTATAGAATTACACCACAAATAAAACAAACCACAGCCTTGCGATGAAAATTAACGCATATACTTTCCAGCTGGCTTAAGCCCAATTTAAACTAGGATTAATTTCCATCCTCCAATTCTGTCTCATTTGTAATATATTGTACCTGGTTCATATGTATTTAATTACCTCACCATATTTTAGGAAAAAATATAAAAAATCAGCTATAGAATCAAATGACAAAAAAAGTTGTATGTCAGGGTTTTGATTTTTAACTACATTGTTAAATTAAGTCATTGTTAACTTCATTTTCATATTTTTCTTAGTTTGATAAAATGTCAGTAGATAGCAGCAAAATATATCTTTACCATTTTTATAGAGATATCGCACTTTTAATTCTTAATTAAGGGTTTTAAACGAACATTTATTTTTATGTTACGCGACTTTGTGTAGAAAAAATTTGTGCTAGTCTGAAAATAAACTTTAACACTTACCAAAGCGATACCAATTTACTGGTAATACTGACAAAACTAATTTAATGTTAGTTCGTAACAGTTGTTAATAGATGGCGTAAATCACAATCAACTATAATTTTATTGTTATATTCGGAAGTTTAAATTGAGGATTATCAATTGTCACTGTATTTTTATTGATGAATGATAATTAACAATTTAAAAAATATAATCTAAATATTAGGGATGGTAAGAGGAACATAGCATAAGTTTGTTGGCAATGTTTTTTGAAGTAATAATTATTTGCATTAACTAAAATGTCAGGAGAAACTTCAAAATATGTAAATCATTTGCTCACTAGTGGCATGAGCTGACAAGTAGTTGTCGATGTTATCTACATGTAGTCGACATTGTCTACAAACAGTCAACATATTCCACGAGCTGTCGACGTTGACGAGTTAAGCCAATAAAATTGTTCAAAGATACAACCACGATTTGTAACTTTAGAGATAAACGGTCCTCGGTGATAGGTTGAAACAAAACAAGTTATTGTTATGTTATGACAATTCCAGCAGGATTGATCATAGCGACAGATGAAAACCTGAAGGCTTGATGAAGTGGAATAATCTGAATTACTGACTATACAGATATTGTTTTTAATTGTGATACAGATACAGATTTACCGAAATAGAACAACAATCGTATACTAAAATAAACGATGAACAAGGTATAAGATCAAGATTTTACAGGGCGGGTTTAAAACGTGTTGTGTGATTATAGTGAAGTTTGTGCACAGTAGTAAAATTAGTGCAGTTTTGTAAGCAGCACATTTGAATTTGTTGACTAGAATGAAGGTGTTTACAATGATGTTTGGGAAACTTAAACGCTGAGTGTTTTAATTTTTAGCTTTATTTTACATTACTTGTGTAATTTTAGAAACCGTGTATAAAATACAACTTCCCGGCAAACTATCAATTTATAAAACTCGTTTGAATCTTTAACTTTTAATTTCATTGATACAACCAGTCTTACAGGTTTGTAGTTTTCTTTTAATAATTAATAATTAATGGCTAAATTAAAATAGAACAGAAAGAGAACTGCAGAACAATAAATTATATTGTAAATTTTAAAAATTGTTTAAGCAATCTTAAGCGTATCAAATGATTTCCAAATTGTTCGTATAATTTTAAACAAAACATATTTGTCATTGCACGTACCAAAGTTAATTTCTACATACCAAACCTTTATATTTTTCTGCCTCATTTAACTTAAAACGTACTTGCAAAGTAAACTAATTTGTAGTAATTAAGTGTTCTGCTTGATGCGATTCCCAACTATTTATTCATCATAGTTAATCAGAAGGATTTTATCGTAATTATTATTAACACTTACCTACTACATCTTTAATAAAGTATTTGTTAACAAGTGCATATCAGTTTCTTATCTGTATCTGTATAGTACATAATAAGAAAACGAACACAAAAATTAGTTTAATTTGTCAATAAAAATTTCCATTTTAATTCGCTAACATACACACACATCAAGAAAAAACTTGAATATTGAAGATGATAGGAAAGAAATTCAACGAGAGAAGAAATAAAACGAAAACTGCGAAACACGCAAATATTAAAATATAAATTAAAAATAATGATTTCGTTGGTACTTTCTCAAATTTTGTGATTTTGTTTTATTCGCCAAATAATTTGGAAATTGGAATATAGAAGCGATGCAACATACCAACAACAATAATAATAATTTGATTATTTTTAAAACTCGGAAATATTCTGAATATGTAAATGCAGCACGAATTCCAGACGCGCGAGAATGAAATTGAATAATTTTAAATTGTACGTTGTCTGTGTGTTTTTGTTTTGAGAACATATTTTTATTTATTTAGCGTTTTCAAGATAAATCTTGAGCCCTATGGCCATTAACGAACTTAATAGATGAGAACATTGAATGTTGAGTAGGACCTTGAGTAGTATTACTATCGCCCACAGTTACTTCGAAAGACGTGTCATAAAACTGATATTTCCTTTGATTTAACAACGCAGTTATGTGTTTCATAATAATTTAATTGAATATAACGTGCTCAGGCTGTTCTAAGTTTTATTGCCCGATATTTTGAGACTGTAAACGCCAAACTGCAATTCTTAATTGCAATTCCATTTCAATATAGACATGTAAAACATATGTTCGTACCGGAAATTTTTAAATTAAATCGAGTATTGTTCGTTAAAATGCAACCAGTATTCTGGTTTACGCCGTTTAAAAGTTATTTCAAATAAAATGTCAATTTATGTGTAGGAAAAGTTCCCCAACAATTTTCGAAAATAATTTCTCACATATGTTAGTACTCCAAATTTACCCAGCATCATCAGCAAATTATTAACATGACTTACTGCAAGTTTGGATTTTGAGCTGCTATTCCTTAGCATGAACACTAGATTATCAGTTCTCAAATAAAGGTTTTCAATGAGGAGATAACAATTTTGTATTTAAATAAAACACTGACACTTAATAAACACATTTTTCACTTGTTTTTTTTCACTGCTAGAAAAACGTCACTAATTCCCAATTCCTTATTCCCAGGGAAAACCAGAATAGGGCCACAGTGGCACTATTCTGGTAATTCCCTGGGAATAGGGAATTGGGGAAAGATTTTATATATAATTTCTATTTTAATTTTTTTTTTCTGGCATACTTTGGTAAAAATCTAGTGGTAATTTTTTTGAAAACAAAATAAAATTGGGAATAATTTTCCCTGCCAATTTAGATATGGAAAAATTATTCCCAATTTATAAATATTTGCATCAAACTTTTCGTCTTAGTAGGCCGGAAAAATAATATTTGAACCGAAATTACATATAAAATCTTTCCCCAATACCCTATTCCCAGGGAATTACCAGAATAGTGCCACAGGAGTAGATATAAAAATTAATCGAGTGATTTCTTAAAGTTTTTGATTTTTTTTAAATATTCCACAATTTATTTTTACGAAACACACAACAAGTGATTAAAAAAATGTGTTTATTAAGAGTGCCAGTGTGTTTCGCCAGTGCCTAGGGCAAAATAGTGTTCAAAATAAAACACTGAATAATTGAGATATTTTGCTGAAATTTATTCCAGGTGCAGTACACATGTTACATTTGACTATGGAATTCGATCTCGCTCATATGACCACCGCGAGCACGTTTGTAACGATCGATTCTTGTTGGCCAATTTTCCCTCATTCTTTCACATGTATCGACCGGAACAGTTGGCTTGTTTGCATAAATCAATAGGATGATCAGGTGAACGGACCATTTTCCGCCTCAATAGATCAATTATTTAACCAGCTGTGTGCCATGTGTCACCATCTTGTTAAAACCACATATCACTTATGTCAAGCCTATCCAATTCTGGCCAAAATTAGTCTTCCAACATGACACAATAGTGAACTCCATTGACCGTAACATGGCAATCATTTTCATCGACGAAAAAAATGGTCCACTCACACCTCCGCCATGAAATCCACACCACACAGTTACTTTTTGTGGTTGTAATGAATTGTTGTGAGTCTCTTGAAGCACATGCGGGTTTGTTGCGGTCGTGACTGAAATGTGCTTCACCGCTGAAGATGATTTTTCAATGAAATTCAGGGTTTTCTTCAAGCCGCCCAACTATGCCACCTTAAATGAAGAATATGTAGAGCGGCTCTGAAACTTCGTCGTGCATCTGATGATTAACCTCTATACCATTGTATTCCATTGCTCTTGATTCGCACTCACATCAAATCACAATAAAGCCGTTTGTTCATTACGTTGAATTGTTTTTTTTACTTGATATGCCGGTGTGCTTCTCGATTACTTCTATGCCGTCTTGATTCATCATTACCTCCTCACTTAGCAACTGAGCGACAATCTCGTGACCCGTTTCTTTTACTGTTCATACCGTCTACCGTTTTCTATCAGAATCCACAGCTCGAAATGTAGCTCGCTCATTACCTTATCGATATGGAAGCTAGACTCGTTAGACGGCACCGCTACAGTTACCATCATATAGAGTAATCTATATCTCCTAGAATGGTTCGCTTCACGGCCCGTCTTCCAAAGGGCGCTCACTGTTTCTTTAAATTAACTTTATTTTAAATTAATTTAAAACATTGATCTGATCTTCATTTTTTTAAGTTTTAATTAATGCTAAACATTAAGCCAACAAAATTATTGAAATTATGAACTATATATATTTCAAATAATGTCAAGTAATGGATGAAACTCATTTTAAGTCATGAAGCGATTTTCACTTTGACCTTGACCTGAACACGCGGAACGTTGGAAATGGGCTGCTATGTATCTTTGGATAGTTTATTAGAAAAAACCACACTCACAAAGTCGCTGTTTTGTGCAGATTATCTCCTGAGAGTGTGGTTAGGAAACATTTTTCCAGAACGAATCTGGAAATGCAATTACTGTAAATTCTGACGGTAAACGCAACATGATAAGAGTTTCTATGGTAGCGTGAAGTTTCCGACAAATTGACAAAAAACCTTACAAAAGCTTAAAAGTGTATATACATAAATATCCTGATTTAAAGTAACCTCCACTAATCATGTGCAGTGAAGATTAATAGTTAATGGCAAAGCATCACAGATTTTTTTCACTTTTAAAATTTTGCCATAGTAAAAAGTGTAGTGGCGGTTCGATGGTCAATGACAAGGCATCGTAGAGATATCTACGCTTAACGATATATAAAATCATGTTATTTAGACAATTCTTTATGTTTTCTAGAAGCCAACATATTTATGCGGTGGGGCAGTCATAGATTTTTTTTTACTTTTAAAATTTTGCTATAGTAAAAAGTGTAGTGGCGGTTCAATGGTCAATGACAAGGTATCATAGAGATGTCTACGCTTAACGGCATATTCAATCATGTTTTGTAGAAGCCAACATATTTATGCAGTAGGCAGTCATAGATTTTTTTTTACTTTCAAAATTTTGCTATAGTAAAAATAGTAGTGGCGGTTCGATGGCCATAATGACAAGGCATCGTAGAGATGTCTACGCTTAACGGTATATTTAATCATGTTATTTGACAATTCTTAATGTTTTCTAGAAGCAAACATATTTATGCGGTCGGGCAATCAAAGATTTTTTTCACTTTTAAAATTATGCCAAAGTAAATAATGTAGTGGCAGTTCGATGGTCAATGACAAAGCATCGTAGAGATGTCTACGCTTAACGGTATATAAAATCATAGTTATTTGACAATTCATAATGTTTTCTAGAAGCAAACATATTTATGCGG